>JAQFWZ010000005.1:6084433-6101933 GCA_027789725.1 Dendropsophus ebraccatus | reverse complement strand
TGTTGTAATAGTTTTTTTATTCGGTTGCAGCTACTGGAATCTGGCAGTTGAATATCTTGCTGGTCTAAAAAAAGAGAACATATATATTAATCAGCAATGTAGTACAACATTATTGGATAAAAAAAAATGAAGGGGCCTTATATTTTTTTATCACTTACCCACAGTCTGTGAACTTGTACTTGCAACCGGGTCCTGCTCACTTGAATCTGCCACATCCACTTGGGTAACGACTATAAAAGAATATAGAAATTTAAAATTTTTTAGGGGCGCACACACACGACTACATTGACAACAGCCGAGAGTCTACCAAACTTACAATTATCGTCGATGACCTCATCATCCAAAACAATAGGAATTTCCTTGGCCTCTGCTGCGGTGTCTGTTAAAGTAAACATTAGTTAATACAAACAAATAACTTGATATTCAGCTATCTTGGAAAAACTTCAGATGATTCTATATATATATATATATATATATATATATATATATATATATATATATATCTATATCTAAATATATATATCTATATATCTCAATACCATACAGATGGTATGTGTAAACACATACTCGTAGCGGGCTGGATATATGCTGTAATGCCCGTATTCCACGTGTTGTTGAGAGGAGCAAGCCAGCGTTGTCAGTGCTCGTTTGCTCCTCGTTCCGGCAGCGAGCGGGTGAGTGCGGGAGGGGGCGGCGTGGATATAGGATATAGCAGCATCTGCTGCCGACGCTCCTCTTCAACGGAGCAACGGCAGCAAATCGCTGCTATATCTGTTTTTTCCAACATGTTGAAAAACAATCAACTGCGACGATCAGCCAACATGAACGAGAACGATGCCGGCTGATCGTTGCACTCTATTCCACAGAACAATTATCGTCCGTAGCGGTCGATATCGTCCAAAAACGAACAATAATAGTTTCGTGGAATAGTGTATCTAGTCCCCACCACATGTATGTAGATGTGTTGTTTTAAAAAAAACCAAAAAAAAAAACCTGTTTGACTGTGATGATGTCCCGCAGTTTCAGTTGGCTCGGAGACTTGCATTGCATTGTCTTCGTTGATTGCTGAAAGAATAATAATATTTGTAATCATCAAACAACCAATCATTCCCTTTTATGCAAGACATGGACATAGTGAACAAAAAAAATTACCAATTATTGGTGTATGGGTCTCTGGCACAGTCTGCTTCCTTGCTGTTTTTTTGTCTTTTAGAGCTAAATCAACAAAAACAAAAAAAAAAAAAATAACTTTGAAAATTTATAAACTACAAATTACAATGTATTTCAACAGGCAATTAAACATTCATGGGAACCGTGCGTGCGCCTGCCTTCAACATTCGTTCGCTCAAGCGAATAAAAATTCGGGTCAACATCCCCTGCGTTCAGAACAATACGTTCGTAAACAAGCTGTGCTGCAATTAGGTGTGGTTTACAGGCGCAAGGTGGAATACTCAGTACCCCCTAGCAACCAACTATATTACGCTTTTTGTAATTCCTACTCTTTGCAATGTTAACGGCGGAATATGGTTGCTAGGGCCTACAAAGACACCATGTATGATAAATGGAGCCAAACAAACCACCCCCCACCCCGCCAAAAGAAATAGTCTATTAGAACAGTAATTGCCGACATAAAAAAAGGCATAAATCAAAACAGTTTTGTAAAACAAAAATACATACTAAAAAAAAATACATAGGAGGGATAGATATATATATATATATACACACACTGCGTTTTATAAATATTCATTAAAAATGTACTTTTTGCAGTGACAACACTTTTCAATATGTAGTATATACATATATATATCTATATATATATATTTATATATATATATATATATATATATATATAACTATATATATATATGTGTATATATTTATATACACACATATATATATATACATATATATATATATATATATATATATATATATATATATAGAGAGAGAGAGAGAGAGAGAGAGAGAGAGAGAGAGAGAGAGAGAGAGAAAGAGAAACAGAGAAAAAGAGACACAGGCACACACACACACACACTCGCTCTCTCTATATATATGTAGTAGTTTACAAACTTCCTTTAACATACACAATCACAGTTTGCCACCATAGCCACCAAAAACATTAAACACCCATCCATTCCACAGGCATGACAACATCTACAAAGTTCTTACCCTCCTTCTTTTGCTTCTTTTTACGCAACGTTTTTCTTATTTCAAGTAGCTTGTCTGGTTCTTTTAATTTTAGATCGGACCATTTCTTTTGTAGCTGGTCCTTGGTCCTCATCACCCCAAACTTCTCAAAGAGCTTGATGGAAACTCTTCTTAAAATGCGTTCCTTTCGAGAATTCGGTCTGTCATATGGTCTTCTGATCATATCGTAATCTTGTTCGTCCATCAACTGGACGAACATTGATAGCTCCACCCTGCCCAGTGGAGACGCCCTCTTCTTCTCCTCACTCATTGTAGAATGGAGAACAGGCTGGTGCGCATGTGCTTATATAAACATACGAACGTAATGACGTCACAGACCACGCCCCAATCGTGCGCCCATAGAGCCCCATAATAAAGGTAATGGCGCAGTTTTAATTCAACGAATACATATTCGCTGGAGCGAACGTGTGTAATCAGTCAATTCTGGTGCGCATGTGCTTATATAAACATACGAACGTACTGACGTCACATACCACGCCCCAATCGTGCGCCCATAGAGCCCCATAATAAATGTAATGGCGCAGTTTTAATTCAACGAATACATATTCGCTGGCGCGAACGTGTGTAATCAGTAATTTTTGGTGCGCATGTGCTTATATAAACATACGAACGTACTGACGTCACATACCACGCCACAATCGTACGCCCAAAGACCACCATAATAAATGTAATGGCGCAGTTTTTATTCAAAGAATACATATTCGCTGGAGCGAACGTTTATAATCAGTAATTTCTGGTGCGCAGGTGCAAAACTATTAGGAGCGTATTGACGTAACTGACCACGCCCTATTCGTGCGCCCATAAACCCCCATAATAAATGTAATGGCGCAGTTATAATTAAACGAATACATATTCGCAGAAGCGAACATTTATAATCAGTATTTTATGGTGCGCATGTGCAAAAATATTAATCGGAGCGTATTGACGTCACAGACCACGTCCCTATCGTGCGTCCATAGACCCCCATAATAAATTTAATGGCGCAGTTTAAAGTTAACTAATCTATATTTACAACAGCGAAAGTTTACAGTATGTATGTATGTATGTATGTCTGTGTATATCTATTTCACTACATTGATTTATTTCTCTCTCTCTGTCTGTCTGTCCCTCTCTGTCTCTCTCTGTCTCTCTCTCTCTCTCTCTCTCTCTCTCTATATATATATATTTATATATAGCTATTTTAATTTATATTTAGATATATATATATATATATATATATATATATATATATATTACTGTACATAGATTATATATATTTATATATATAGAGAGAGAAATATAGACAGAGAGGGACAGACAGACAGAGAGAGAGAGAGAGGAAGAGAAATAGAGCAAGCTATACATATATTCAAATCCTTGACAACGCCTCGTGCATAGTGTGCAATGTAATTTTTTTCTGTGGCCGTTTTTTTGGACATGTAGCGACTGTAAACTGCCTTGTTTTTTTTTTTTTTGTAGTGCCAAGTGCGGTACACGTCGTAGCGTATACAATGGCCATGTTTTAAACAAACATGTGAACATTGCCTGCCACAGCATTATGGCGATCTGCATCTCCATCTCAGTATGTACAAACAGAAGATATATGTATTAGTTATGCTCCCTTATCAGAGTTGTCCCTAGGAATAATGGTTTGTGGCAATACCGCAACACACATCAAGGCACTCAAGGGCCCATGCTCTTTTTATGGACCCTATCAACTGCCCCACCACACACGATGGTACACATGCAGATATTGTACATGCTGATCAAAGGGACCAAGTATACATTCAGATAAGTGATAAAGTTTAATAAAAAAATTTTTTTTTTAAAGTGAATAACTCATAAATGGGATTAAAGGTGAAACCTCTTAAGAGCATAACATAAAAATTATAAAGGTAAAACAAAATAAACAAAGTGCTAAATATAAAAATATTAAAAACATGTTTAATACAATTACAAAGGCGTATAAGTGTAGTCCTGGCTAGAATTGTGGCCTTGATATCCAGCAGGATAAAAATAGTCCTGTGGTGGTAAATATGGACGTCCTTGTGGACTTGCCATCATATTTGAAGGAGTAGGATTAGGAGGAGGAAGTGGAGGACGTTGACTGATGGTAGTGTTTTCATCTAGCTTATTTGAAACTGCTTTTAAGAGTAGTTCAGACAACAGTCTTTCAAAATGAAACTTTTGATTCTCCTCCATCCGGCGCATTTTTGATGCCACATTGCCTCCAATATATTCGTACTCATCGATTCCTCCACCGGAGAAAAAAGAATTCGCTTTTTGGAGTATATCATTGGTTTTTTTTTTGGAGTTCCGTGATTTTTCTTTTTTTCCTAAAGCGTTGATTTTCCACTTCTTTTGTCGACTGGATATTTGACAGAGTACTTATAACAGATGAAGACGAACTGTCAATGGGAGTACTGGTCCTGCAGCTGCTGCTGGAAATGTCGTGTAGTCCGATTTTATCGTTCATCTGTATTTCCTGTTCTGCCTAGAGCAAAAAAAAATATAACAAAATATACTCAGAATATTTTACTTGGAATAGTCATATGGTATATGACAGTACTCACGGCAATATTAGACAACCTGAGAATTCCTGAACACTTTAAAGAGGCACTATTATCAGGTTATTACCATATAACCTGCTAATATGCCACACTACCACAATATTTTTAGAGCTTCTGTGGGTGATACTGTGAGATCACAAGTAACACCATGCTCTGCCACAGCTGTCACCTTCCCTAACGTCCAATATGCATGTTTAAATATACTAATTTACTATGGAGGTCCTCTGCTACTGCAGCATGCCAGCAGTTTTACAGTGAAAAAAAAAATGCTTTAAAGGGGTACTCCTGCGGGGGGGGGGGGGGGGGGGGGGGGTTCTTGGACAGGGGAAGTTGTGGCTGAGGGAAAAGACGTCCGCTCATCACCCCGGTTCCAGCGTCGGGTCACGCATCTCTGCGCTCCGGGATTCGAGCGCACTTGAAACGGTTCCCGCCTCCTTCACTGACTGGCTGAGTGGACCAGAGACGTCACGTCTCGGTCCCCCATCAGACAGCAGGAAGCGGCCAGGAACCGGGTACCGGATAGCAGCGATGCGGGACCCGACGTTGGAACCGGGGAGGTGAGTGTTTTTTTTTTTCCCTCAGCCAACACCTCCCCGGTCCCATGTAAAAAGTGGCCCCCCGCAGGAGTACCCCTTTAAAGCCATTTTTTAAGATATGCATCATTATTGTACTTTGATCTACAGTGTAGATTTTCTAACAATAATTGACAATTAAATAATAATTTACTACTTACATTTTCACTTCCGCTCATTGTTTCTTCTTCAAGGGACGCACTATGTCCTGAATTTTGGTCAACGTTGGACTCCGCAGTCAGTAACAAGCCTGTAGATGTCCTTCCAATTTCGTCATCACGTGTAAATGATAGTAAATCAAAATACCACAAACGTGGTACATAGACGTTTTCCGCTCCTGCCCCAGACTTTTTGAACATCTCTATTTTGTTTAGTTCTTTTTTGTAAACTGTGCGCATGTTTTGGATTTTAGCCTTCACAAATTTAAGATCCGCAGCAGGATAGTATTGTTTGAAAAAAGTTATGCACTTATCATATGCATCCATTTTTTTGAAACGATTACGATAATCGGCACTTTTTACTTGCCATAAGCAAGGAAATGACCGATATAATTCAATGAAATCACGCAGGACGTCATTCTCGTTTACAACTCTGAAAAACAAATATCAAATAACAAATGTTTATTAAAAATTAACAAATTATTATTATTTTTAAAAAATACTTTACTATACTATATACTTTAACTTCTTGATTATGCTTATGCACACTTCGCATTATACATTGATTTAATATGCTTTACAATGAAAAAAAAAAAATTTAAACCAATGTTCAAATATCTTTTGTTATATATGTGTATATATATATATAGATATATATATATACAAACACAATATATTTAGTATATATATATATATATATATATATATATAAATATCAAAATTGAGATAAAAATACAGAGCTAGAGAGATAGAGAAAAGCAATATAGGTAAATAAATTAAACTATTAACAGATATAAAAGGTAATATAGATAAAAGTTAATATAACAGCAAAATTTAATCGTGAAAATGACCTAAAATCAATATGAATAGCTTCATATATTCTTCTAACACATGATAGGTGTTATCGTATACATAATTAGAAAAATGATAAAGATAACATACCTTGTAGCACAATTATCCATTGATAAATCGATGTAATCCAAGAAAATATCGAATAAATTACGAACGAATCTAGACGCGAGCGAATGCACGGTACAAACACCATCTAATGGACGCGAATGCACGGAAAAAACTGGTCGTGTCCTAACGAACGAATAGAAACCATTTAAAGCCCGTGACGTATCAATAGAACACGCCTCAAAAATTCGAACGTTACTCCACGTGGTCCTGTGCTACTGTTCAAACGATCGAATCAAAATGGTTGAGGTAATTGTTAATTTGAATACAACACACCTACTTTTTAGACACATTTTACGAACGATTTAACGATTTCTAATTCAACCAAACGATTAGCGAATTTTCGTTGGAAGACAAACGATTTTTTTTCGACATGTTGAAAAACTTTTACGAACAATTAAACGACCATTTTGCTAGAGTCGTTCGATCGTTTTAATCAATTCAACGTAACGATTATCGTTAACGAACGGTCGTTTGAGCGAGTTTATGAACGATAATCGTTCCGTGGAATAGGGCCATTACAGAAGGCCGGAGCCCCCCCCTCCCCCCATCCAGATCAATAACCCCCCCCCCCCCCCCCCCGGCTCCCAGGTAAGGAAGGGGTTAAGCCTTTACATGCACTAAACATTCTATACCATAATGTGAGGGCTCAGCAGGTGGTATCACACAGTATAAGCTTAGATACAGACAGTATCACACATGATAGGATGAGATACAGTGCTCACAGGACAGTATCACACATGGCAGGATGAGATACAGTGCTCAGCAGACAGTATCACACATGATAGGATGAGATACAGTGTTCAGAGGACAGTATCACACATGATAGGATGAGATACAGTGCTCAGCAGACAGTATCACACATGGCAGGATGAGATACAGTGCTCAGCAGACAGTATCACACATGATAGGATGAGATACAGTGATGCATACATGGTAGGATTAGATACATCATCTCAGCAGACAGTATCACACAGCACAGGCTTGGATACATCAGCTCAGCCTCAGCAGACAGTATCACACAGCACAAGCTCAGATACATTAGCTCGGCAGACAGTATCACACAGCACAAGCTCAGATACATCAGCTCGGCAGACAGTATCACACAGCACAGGCTTGGATACATCAGCTCGGCAGACAGTATCACACAGCACAGGCTCAGATACATTAGCTCAGCTCAGCAGACAGTATCACACAGCACAGGCTTGGATACATCAGCTCAGCCTCAGCAGACAGTATCACACAGCACAGGCTCAGATACATTAGCTCGGCAGACAGTATCACACAGCACAAGCTCAGATACATCAGCTCGGCAGACAGTATCACACAGCACAGGCTTGGATACATCAGCTCGGCAGACAGTATCACACAGCACAGGCTCAGATACATTAGCTCAGCTCAGCAGACAGTATCACACAGCACAGGCTTGGATACATCAGCTCAGCCTCAGCAGACAGTATCACACAGCACAGGCTCAGATACATTAGCTCGGCAGACAGTATCACACAGCACAGGCTTGGATACATTAGCTCCGCAGACAGTATCACACAGCGCAGGCTTGGATACATTAGCTCGGCAGACAGTACCGCACCCCCAGGCTTGGATACATCAGCTCGGCAGACAGTATCACACAGCGCAGGCTTGGATACATCAGCTCGGCAGACAGTATCACACAGCACAGGCTTGGATACATCAGCTCGGCAGACAGTACCGCACCCCCAGGCTTGGATACATCAGCTCGGCAGACAGTATCACACAGCACAGGCTTGGATACATCAGCTCGGCAGACAGTATCACACAGCACAGGCTCAGATACATTAGCTCGGCAGACAGTATCACACAGCACAGGCTTGGATACATTGACAGTATCACACAGCGCAGGCTTGGATACATCAGCTCGGCAGACAGTATCACACAGCACAGGCTTGGATACATCAGCTCGGCAGACAGTATCACACAGCACAGGCTTGGATACATTAGCTCGGCAGACAGTATCACACAGCACAGGCTTGGATACATCAGCTCGGCAGACAGTATCACACAGCACAGGCTCAGATACATTAGCTCGGCAGACAGTATCACACAGCACAGGCTTGGATACATTAGCTCGGCAGACAGTATCACACAGCACAGGCTTGGATACATTAGCTCGGCAGACAGTACCGCACCCCCAGGCTTGGATACATCAGCTCGGCAGACAGTATCACACAGCACAGGCTTGGATACATTGACAGTATCACACAGCACAGGCTTGGATACATTAGCTCGGCAGACAGTATCACACAGCACAGGCTTGGATACATTAGCTCGGCAGACAGTATCACACAGCACAGGCTTGGATACATCAGCTCGGCAGACAGTACCGCACCCCCAGGCTTGGATACCCAGCTCGGTGTCTTTTATGAATGAGCCTGTGGCGGTGGATGCTGCGGGGAGGAGCGCTTCCCCCGGGATGAGTGGAGTGAGTGGGGTGAGTGGCCGGCGGGTGAGTGAGTGGGCGGGGAGGAGCCGCTCTGCACACATCTCTCTCTCTGTGCAGCATGGCAGAAACCGGAGCGGCCCCCCGCACCCCGGACACACGGCTGCTGCAGCGGATGATGGGAGTAGTAGTGGCGGTGCGGGGAGGTCTGGACCCCTGAGGAGGGATATGCCGGAGCACCGGGAAAGCTATGGAGAAAGCGGCGTCCGGTATCTCGGAGCTGAGCTGGAGCTCGGTGTCCTTACCCCTGGATGTCATCGTCAGCAAATTCCGCCTCCCGACCCTGGTGAAGCTGGGAAAAGGTACCGAGAAGAGCGGCGGGAGGGGGAGGGGGGACCGGGGGGGGTCAGGACTTTCTCACACTTCTACCGGACTCTCACTCCAATAAACATCAATGGGAAATATTGTAAGATGGTCACATGATCGATTCCACTGATTTCTATTGGATCATAGCAAAAGTTCCATCACATCTATCTATAATAGTAAGAATGTTATCTCCTATCTATCTATCTATCTATCTATCTCCTATCTATCTATCTATCTCCTATCTATCTATCTATCTCCTATCTTCTATCTATCTCCTATCTATCTATCTCCTATCTATCTATCTATCTATCTATCTATCTATCTATCTATCTATCTATCTATCTATCTATCTCCTATCTATCTATCTATCTCCTATCTATCTATCTCCTATCTATCTATCTATCTATCTATCTATCTATCTCCTATCTATCTATCTCCTATCTATCTATCTCCTATCTATCTATCTATCTATCTATCTCCTATCTATCTATCTCCTATCTATCTATCTATCTCCTATCTATCTATCTATCTATCTATCTATCTCCTATCTATCTATCTCCTATCTATCTATCTATCTCCTATCTATCTATCTCCTATCTATCTATCTATCTATCTATCTATCTATCTATCTATCTATCTATCTATCTATCTCCTATCTATCTATCTCCTATCTATCTATCTATCTCCTATCTATCTATCTCCTATCTATCTATCTATCTCCTATCTATCTATCTATCTCCTATCTATCTATCTATCTCCTATCTATCTATCTCCTATCTATCTATCTATCTCCTATCTATCTATCTATCTCCTATCTATCTATCTATCTATCTCCTATCTATCTATCTATCTCCTATCTATCTATCTCCTATCTATCTATCTCCTATCTATCTATCTCCTATCTATCTCCCTATCTATCTATCTATCTCCCTATCTATCTATCTATCTATCTATCTATCTATCTATCTATCTCCTATCTATCTTTCTATCTATCTCCTATCTATCTATCTATCTATCTATCTATCTATCTATCTATCTCCTATCTATCTATCTATCTATCTATCTATCTCCTATCTATCTATCTATCTATCTATCTCCTATCTATCTATCTATCTATCTCCTATCTATCTATCTATCTCCTATCTATCTATCTATCTATCTATCTCCTATCTATCTATCTATCTATCTATCTATCTATCTATCTATCTCCTATCTATCTATCTATCTATCTATCTATCTATCTATCTATCTCCTATCTATCTATCTATCTATCTATCTCCTATCTATCTATCTATCTCCTATCTATCTATCTATCTATCTATCTATCTCCTATCTATCTCCTATCTATCTATCTATCTATCTATCTATCTATCTATCTATCTATCTCCTATCTATCTCCTATCTATCTATCTATCTATCTATCTATCTATCTATCTATCTATCTATCTATCTATCTATCTATCTCCTATCTATCTATCTCTTATCTATCTATCTATCTATCTCCTATCTCCAATCTATCTATCTATCTATCTATCTCCTATCTCCTATCTATCTATCTATCTATCTCCAATCTATCTATCTATCTCCTATCTCCTATCTATCTATCTATCTATCTATCTCCTATCTCCTATCTATCTATCTATCTATCTCCAATCTATCTATCTATCTCCTATCTATCTATCTATCTATCTATCTATCTATCTATCTATCTATCTATCTATCTCCTATCTATCTATCTCCTATCTATCTATCTATCTATCTATCTATCTCCTATCTCCTATCTATCTATCTATCTCCTATCTATCTCCTATCTATCTATCTATCTATCTATCTATCTATCTATCTATCTATCTCCTATCTATCTATCTATCTATCTATCTATCTATCTATCTATCTATCTATCTATCTCCTATCTATCTATCTATCTCCTATCTATCTCCTATCTATCTATCTATCTCCTATCTATCTATCTATCTATCTATCTCCTATCTATCTATCTCCTATCTATCTATCTATCTATCTATCTCCTATCTATCTATCTATCTCCTATCTATCTCCTATCTATCTATCTCCTATCTATCTATCTATCTCCTATCTATCTATCCCCCTGTGGAGGTGACTGAGCGGTTATTACACAGGGGTCTATTAGATGTTATTGATGATCTGTCCGGTGATCCGGTGACGCGGCTCCTGATGGGATTAGAGGGACGTGTTCTCTGTAGATTCCCGGCCTGACACTCGCTTCTTCATATCCGTAATTCACCTTATTGGTAGTTTAGAGAGGATGGTGACAACTCTCTGCGCCCACACACCCCGCGCTCTCTCTGCGCCCACACACCCCGCGCTCTCTCTGCGCCCACACACCCCGCGCTCTCTCTGCGCCCACATACCCCGCGCTCTCTCTGCGCCCACATACCCCGCGCTCTCTCTGCGCCCACATACCCCGCGCTCTCTCTGCGCCCACATACCCCGCGCTCTCTCTGCGCCTACACACCCCGCGCTCTCTCTGCGCCCACACACCCCGCGCTCTCTCTGCGCCCACACACCCCGCGCTCTCTCTGCGCCCACACACCCCGCGCTCTCTCTGCGCCCACATACCCCGCGCTCTCTCTGCACCCACATACCCCGCGCTCTCTCTGCGCCCACATACCCCGCGCTCTCTCTGCGCCCACATACCCCGCGCTCTCTCTGCGCCCACACACCCCGCGCTCTCTCTGCGCCCACACACCCCGCGCTCTCTCTGCGCCCACACACCCCGCGCTCTCTCTGCGCCCACATACCCCGCGCTCTCTCTGCTCCCACATACCCCGCGCTCTCTCTGCGCCCACACACCCCGCGCTCTCTCTGCGCCCACACACCCCGCGCTCTCTCTGCGCCCACACACCCCGCGCTCTCTCTGCGCCCACACACCCCGCGCTCTCTCTGCGCCCACATACCCCGCGCTCTCTCTGCGCCCACATACCCCGCGCTCTCTCTGCGCCCACACACCCCGCGCTCTCTCTGCGCCCACACACCCCGCGCTCTCTCTGCGCCCACACACCCCGCGCTCTCTCTGCGCCCACACACCCCGCGCTCTCTCTGCGCCCACACACCCCGCGCTCTCTCTGCGCCCACACACCCCGCGCTCTCTCTGCGCCCACACACCCCGCGCTCTCTCTGCGCCCACACACCCCGCGCTCTCTCTGCGCCCAGAGAAGGAGAGGTTTTCTATAGGGATTTGCTGCTGCACTGGACACTTCCTGACATGGACAGAGGTGGCAGCAGAGAGCACTGTGTCAGACTGGAGAGAATACACCACTTCCTGCAGGACATACAGCAGCTGATAAGTAATGGAAGACTGGAGATTTTTTAATAGAAGTAAATTACAAATCTGTATAACTTTCTGGGACCAGTTGATTTGAAAGAGAGATTTTTTTGGTGAACGACCCCTTTAATATCTTTACTGATCAGCTCATTAACACAAAGGTTCACTTACTTTTCTCCCTGCACTGTGGATGTTTACAATCTTTAGAAGAGCAGCTCTGAAGCACAAACTGCTGCCCCAGAAAGTGGTGTATCATGCAGACCAACAGGACGGAAAGCTAGTCAGTGGCGGGGAATCCCCTTCTATATTACTATAGTGATACAATACAGGAATATGTGGAAACCGTCAGCAAGCAGCCGCCTCGTCCCATGGTATTACTGTGCAGAGCTCTATGGTTTAGATACTGAGCGCTCCTCATTCATTGGCTGAATAGTTTAGACGGGATCCATCACCCGCACTTGCTGATGGTTTCCATTGTGCTTTGTTTTTATTATTTAGTAAAATAAATGTAAGATGGCTATATACTGGAGGGCGAGGTTACGGACGCCCCCGGGAGCCAATGGCAGAGGCCGAGCCTCCACTCAAAGGGAAAGGCAAAGGCAGTGCACCCCCAGCTGGCACCACAAGACCCAGCAATGTCACTCAGTACAGGGCAGGGGCACCTTTATTCATGGGTGTAGGGGTCGCTCTGTTGTTCTGGAGCTGCACTCAGTAGGGTGTGCGTGTGTGTGTGTGTGTGTGTGTGTGGGGGGGTATTCTAGATTTAACCTGGGTGTAGGGGTTGTTGTTCTGGAGAAGCCGTCAGTGCGGTGGGGGATGGTATTGTGCACTCACTAAGGGTCCAGATTATCTGCCATAGATTTGAAGCCAAAGCCAGGAATGGATTTGAAAAGAGTCTTTCCTTTTTGAGCTGATCTCTGCTCTGATTTTGGCTTTGGCAGATAATCTTTCTGTGTAAATGGACCCTAAGGGTTCTATTACACTGAACGATAATCGCCCGATTCGGCCAATTATCGCTCCATGTAATATCGTTGATATAGGTTCTGACCTATTTTCGTCGGGCGCCGACTGCGCATCGCTACGTGTAATAGCGGTGCGCGGCCGGTGACTGACGATATACATTACCTATTCACGTTCCAGGGCTGCTGCTGCCGTCTTCTTCTCCCCGGGTCCTGCGCGCTCTAACTTCAGAGTGGCCTGTCAGCTGACAGGCCGCCCGGCCAATCACAGACCGCGGCAGTCCCGTCCTGTGATTGGCTGAGCTCTGAAGCTAGAGCACGGGGGACCCGGAGAGAAGACCGCAGCAGCAGCCCTGGAACATGGATAGGTAATGTATATAGTTAAGCAAGGGCTGCAAGGACATCGGTAACGATGTCCCTGCAGCCCTTGTTTAACGATTATCGGGCCGTGTAATAGGTCCAGTAAACGAGCGACGATCCATCGGCCCGAAGGTGGGGATGTTATTTTGGATTTGCCGTCAGTGGTGTTGGGGGGGGGGAGATGTTATTTTGGATTTGCCGTCAGTGGTGTTGGGGGGGATGTTATTTTGGATTTGCCGTCAGTGGTGTTGGGGGGGATGTTATTTTGGATTTGCCGTCAGTGGTGTTGGGGGGGGGGGGGGATGGTATTATGAAACTGCAAGTGGGGTGGGGGAAGTTTTTCTGGAGTTGCACTCGGTTTGGTGGGGAGGAGGTTGTGCTGGAGTTGCACTCAGTGGGGTGGGGGATGTTATTCTGGAATTCTAACTCCAGAAAAACACCCCCCTATCCCACTGAGTGCAAATCCAGAATAACTCCCCCCTTCACCCCACTGAGTGCAACTCCAACACAACAGAGAGCAACTTCTGAATATCATGATCTCCCCACCCCACATAGTGCAACTCCAGAATATTATCCACTGAGTGAAAATCCAAAATAACGTCCCCCCAACCTCACTGAGTATAACTTCAGAATCTCATACCTCCCACCCCACAGGGGTGTTGCTCTAGAAAAAAAAAAGCCCACCCTACCGAACGCAATTCCAGAATAACATCCCCCACCCCACTGAGTGCAACTCCAGAATTACATACACCCCCCCCCACACTCCACAGACTGTAACTCCAGAAACAAAAACAGAGTGCAGTCTGTGGAGTGGGGGGGGGGGGGGGTATGTTATTCTGGAGTTGCACTCAGTGGGTGGACGCTACTCTGGAGTTGCACTCAGTGGGGTGGGGGATGTTATTCTGCAGTTGCACTCAGTGGGGTGGGGGATGTTATTCTGCAGTTGCACTCAGTGGGGTAGGGGGTTGTTCTAGATTTGCACTCTATAGGGTGTTTTTCTGGAGTAAGGGTATAAGCACACTATGGAATTAAGTGAGGAATATCAGGAGTCTGTGTGGTGGGTTTCACCTGTCCCATTGACTCAATGTGATTCCTCAACCACAATCCGGGATCCGCCAAAGAATCGCCTAATTCCATAGTGTGCACAGATCCTTAGGGCCCTATTCCACCGGATGATTATCGTTTGCATAATCATTAACGATTAACGATCTCAAACGACCGCTATTGCGAAAGACCTTAACACGTTCACTCATTTCCATGGAACGATATTTCTTCGCTAGTGCGTTCGTATCTACTGCGAACGACCGAACAAAGTCTTATTCAATGCGAACGTTTTTTCTGGAGTTACACGTGTGTGTGTGTGTGGGGGGGGGGGGGGTGGTGTACTATTCTGATCTTGCACTCTGTGGGGTGGTGGGATTCTGTTATGGAGGTGCACTCCATAGGGGAAGTTATTCTACAGTTGCACTCAGTTGGGTGTATGCTATTCTTGGATTTCAGTCTGTAAGGGGGGGGGGGGGGGGTGTTATTTTTGATCTGAACTCTGGTTTGGGGATGTTATTCTGGAGCTGCTCTCCTCTGGGGTCAGGGTGATGTTGTCCTAGTTTTACACCCAGAAGAGTGGGGGGATGTTATTCTGGAATTGCACTCTTTGGAGTGGGGAAGTAATACTGAATTTGTGCTTAGTGGGATGGGGGGGTGTTCTGGATTTGCACTGTGTGTGGGAGGGAAGTTATCCTAGACTTTCACCCAGTGGTGTGGGGAATGTAATTTTGATTTTCACTCAGTGTGTGTGTGTGTGTGGGGGGGGGGGGGGGTGTATTCTGGAGGTGCACTCTGTGGGGTGGGGGGTGTTATTCTGGAGGTGCACTCTGTAGGGTGGGGGTGTATTCTGGAGGTGCACTCTGTGGGGTGGGGGGTGTATTCTGGAGGTGCACTCTGTAGGGTGGGGGTGTATTCTGGGAGGTGCACTCTGTGGGGTGGGGGGTGTATTCTGGAGGTGCACTCTGTAGGGTGGGGGTGTATTCTGGAGGTGCACTCTGTAGGGTGGGGGTGTATTCTGGAGGTGCACTCTGTAGGGTGGGGGGGTGTATTCTGGAGGTGCACTCTGTAGGGTGGGTGTATTCTGGAGGTGCACTCTGTAGGGTGGGTGTATTCTGGAGGTGCACTCTGTGGGGTGGGGGGTGTATTCTGGGAGGTGCACTCTGTGTGGTGGGGGGTGTATTCTGGAGGTGCACTCTGTGGGGTGGGGGGTGTATTCTGGGAGGTGCACTCTGTGGGGTGGGGGGTGTATTCTGGAGGTGCACTCTGTGGGGTGGGGGTGTATTCTGGAGGTGCACTCTGTGGGGTGGGGGGGTGTATTCTGGGAGGTGCACTCTGTGGGGTGGGGGGGTATTCTGGGAGGTGCACTCTGTAGGGTGGGGGGGTGTATTCTGGAGGTGCACTCTGTGGGGTGGGGGGGTATTCTGGGAGGTGCACTCTGTAGGGTGGGGGTGTATTCTGGAGGTGCACTCTGTAGGGTGGGGGTGTATTCTGGAGGTGCACTCTGTGGGGTGGGGGTGTATTCTGGAGGTGCACTCTGTAGGGTGGGGGGTGTATTCTGGAGGTGCACTCTGTAGGGTGGGGGGTGTATTCTGGAGGTGCACTCTGTAGGGTGGGGGTGTATTCTGGAGGTGCACTCTGTAGGGTGGGGGTGTATTCTGGAGGTGCACTCTGTAGGGTGGGGGTGTATTCTGGAGGTGCACTCTGTAGGGTGGGGGTGTATTCTGGAGGTGCACTCTGTAGGGTGGGGGGTGTATTCTGGAGGTGCACTCTGTGGGGTGGGGGGTGTATTCTGGAGGTGCACTCTGTGGGGTGGGGGGGTATTCTGGGAGGTGCACTCTGTAGGGTGGGGGTGTATTCTGGAGGTGCACTCTGTAGGGTGGGGGTGTATTCTGGAGGTGCACTCTGTAGGGTGGGGGTGTATTCTGGAGGTGCACTCTGTAGGGTGGGGGGTGTATTCTGGAGGTGCACTCTGTAGGGTGGGGGTGTATTCTGGAGGTGCACTCTGTAGGGTGGGGGTGTATTCTGGAGGTGCACTCTGTAGGGTGGGGGTGTATTCTGGAGGTGCACTCTGTAGGGTGGGGGTGTATTCTGGAGGTGCACTCTGTAGGGTGGGGGTGTATTCTGGAGGTGCACTCTGTAGGGTGGGGGTGTATTCTGGAGGTGCACTCTGTAGGGTGGGGGGTGTATTCTGGAGGTGCACTCTGTTTGTGGGAGGTGTATTCTGGGAGGTGCACTCTGTGGGGTGGGGGGTGTATTCTGGGAGGTGCACTCTGTGGGGTGGGGGGTGTTATTCTGGGAGGTGCACTCTGTGGGGTGGGGGGTGTATTCTGGGAGGTGCACTCTGTGGGGTGGGGGGTGTTATTCTGGAGGTGCACTCTGTGGGGTGGGGGGTGTTATTCTGGAGGTGCACTCTGTAGGGTGGGGGGTGTATTCTGGAGGTGCACTCTGTGGGGTGGGGGGATGTTGCACTTGAATTACAGACATTTAAGATGATCTGTTTCTTTAAGGACGGGAATTTACTGGAATTTAAACTTAAATGTCCAGGATGACCCCCCCCCCCCCCCCATCTAGAGGGATGAAGAGGAGGGGGAGGGAGCTGCAGAG